>NLAW01001804.1:0-45014 GCA_002370915.1 Metschnikowia lochheadii | reverse complement strand
GAGCCAGAGCCAGAGCCAGAGCCAGAGCCAGAGCCAGAGCCAGAGCCAGAGCCAGAGCCAGAGCCAGAGCCAGAGCCAGAGCCAGAGTCAGAGTCAGAGTCAGAGTCAGAGTCAGAGTCAGAGTCAGAGTCAGAGTCAGAGTCAGAGTCAGAGTCAGAGTCAGAGTCAGAGTCAGGCAGTCAGTCAGAGACAGTCAGTTATATTGGAGACAGTCAGAGGTAGTCACAGTAGAGCCAGAGCCAGAGCCAGAGACAGTCACAGTACAGTGTTTTTCAAAACTATTCAAACTAGTGCGGCAGTATGATTCAAACCACCGCGACAAAAAGTTTCGTACCCCTTCGCACAATCTTACAAACCAAATTTGCGTAGTGTTTGGTTTGAAACATGTTGTCGCGGTGGTTTGAATCGTTTTGTCGCACTAGTTTGAATAGTTTTGTCACGGTGGTTTGAATAGTATCGAAAAACACTGTAGAGCCAGTCAGAAGTATAATTCACTCATTGGAGGAGTCAGTTCTGGGTAGGAAATCCATAGTCAATGTTATTCAATGAATAGTCATTTGATTGGTAGTCATTTGATTGGTAGTCATTTGATTGGTAGTCATTTGATTGGTAGTCATTTGATTGGTAGTCATTTGATTGGTGGTCATTTGATTGGTGGTCATTTGATTGGTGGTCATTTGATTGGTGGTCATGTTGGAATTCATTGGGTTCTGACTGAGCTGATTTATTCTCTTCTTTACTCAATCTTGAGTAGACTGACACTTGGGGTAGACCTTGACTTCCTAGATCATCACGATTTTTGTAGTCCTCAAACTATAGATCATGATCTCTGTGAGTTTCATAATAGCTATAGTTCCTTATGACTGGCTTCACGGTTTGATATTAGTCACATTCATCCATAGTTTCCATAGTGATCATAGTGAAAGTAGACGGTGTCTTGATATTGTAGTCATCAGAAATGGTCTGCTGACTTCCCTGTAACTCCAACTTTCCAACTCTTGTGATATTTCACTCTTTGGTCTTGAAAAACTCTTCACACCAGGATACACTAGATGGTCACTTGCAAGTAGATGTTCACACCATAAGCATAAGAGCACGGGTCTTCATTCATCATTGCTATTGTTGATCATCATAGCGTATGAACAGAGAATATCTTCACTCCTCATCCACTGGACCCAATTCCAAACGACCCAGTACAGATAAGCACTCAATGAATTCTTCTTCAGTTAATACAATAACCTTTGTTCAATAAGACTTTTCTGGGAGATAGTAATCGATGAGTACTTCAGTAGGTTCTTGAGTGTCCCCTGGAGATCATCACCTAATACTCAGCCAGCTCATCACTGTAGTCAATTTGTAATCACTTTGTAGTCAATTTGTAATCACTCTGTAGTCAATCTCTTATCACTCTGTAATCAATTTAGAGTGGTGTTGGCTATAGCTCGATGAGAGGCTCGGGCTCGGACTTGTGTTCGGACTTGACGTTGTCCCTTTCGATTTCCGTCATTGTGGGGAACCGCTCGGATGCATGGCCACGGTGGACCTGAGATTCGGGCTCTTCTTCGAATTGATCGCCCAATGCAGGAAACCGGCTGGCCACACTCTCTGTATCGCTCACATCGCTTCCTGGAGGACTAGATGGAGCCTGGGGAAATGCCGGGTACGAATTCTTGGCTTGTGGATGATACCCATTAGTCTGCTCATTGTCACCGTAATTCGTGGGGTACTGGTACTGGTCTGCATCCACGGGGTATGGGGTGTTGGAAGACACGCGTGACTGGGTGCTTCCATAGGTATTCTGCATGGGCATAGGTCCTGTAGGGAAAGCACCAGTAGAAGGCCCAGTATGCTGGGAATGAACATTTGGAACCGGCGGAAAAGCACCTTTTGAATGATTATCTGGGGGAGGAATGACATTTGTATAAGGACCAGTAGAAGCACCAGTAGAAGCATTGGTGTCTGGGGGAGGAATGATACCATTATCTGTATAGTTGCCTGAGTGTTGGGCTTGACCTGAGTGTTGAGCTTGACCTGAGTGTTGAGCTTGACCTGTGTGTTGAGCTTGACCTGAATGTTGTGCAAGACTTGAATGCTGAGCAAGACCTGTGTGTTGTGCAAGACCTGAATTCTGGGAGTTCAAGAAACCAGGGTTGGACTTGCCTGTGTAGTGCACATCCATGTCCTGGTGATTCCTTCCTTGTACTTCTCCGTACCTATTATAGGGATCATCCAGAATAGAGTGGCGGCCATATGCCTGAGAGAGCTTGCTCTCGAGAAACTGGTCGTAGAGCCTGGTCACGGTATTGATCTTATTGTTCATCTCCAAAAAGAATTCATACTTTTCGATGGAGTCCCGGAGAGACCGGTTCAAGCGGGGCCTCAAACGGACCACCCGACTATGCAAATCGCTCAAGTTCTGGTCATTGAGAATATTGGCCTGGCGATTAGGGTCATTCTTGACCCCATTGATGAGCTGCACAAAGAGATTGATATCGTCTTCCTCTTGTTGCGTGAGATCCTGGTACCCAGAGTGTCCCTGGCCTGTATGTTGAGCCATCTGACCTTGTTGACCTTGTTGACCTTGTTGACCTTTCTGACCTATCTGACCTTGTTGAAATGGTTGACCTTGTTGGAATTGTTGGAGTTGTTGACCCACATTTGGTTGACCCGTGTATTGAGGGGTGGCATCTTCGTATGCATTGGTATCGAAAGAAAGGGCCGTTTGGTAGAACTCCAGCTCGGGCTCCGGGTCTGGCAGGGCAGGTTTCTGGGGCGGAGCATCGGCCAAACTTGCAGCTATAGCAGCCTTGATATCATCGTCCATCTCAGAATCCTGGGCACCCGATACATCTTTGGGATCAGCAGAAGAAAATGAAGCGGGGGCAGCGGATTCTCTAAGACTCAATTCAATGGCTTTCTTGAACTCCTCGTCTTCATCCGGGACATCACGTGCACCGGGCACATCCCCACCAAATTTCAGATCATTATAATTCAGATCATTATAATTCAGATTGTTATAGTTCAGATTGTTATAGTTCGGATCATCAGAAAGATTGTTTTTCCCCAAACTCATGTTTTTCTGCCCATGGATCTGGTGACAGTCATCACACACCCGCACAGCCTGCACTATTCCCAAAGAAGGCAAAGGAAGACTATGAGAAGAATGGTCCTGGCAAAAGACTCCACCACACGCTCTGCAGTGGTGTTTCCTATTCATCACAGAAAACGGATTGTAGCAAATCATACAGTCCTTCCCATCGACCCAATCAGGAGGAGTCACCGAATCCACGAAATTGGCTGCATTCAGAGCCACACTCGCATCCACCGCGGGAAACTCATATCCCAGCCTCTGTAAAGTCAAATACACCCTCTGCAAATAATTGTTATGGTGTTTCTGCTCCAAATACATCAGCCACTCGCGGACCATCTTGAGAATGTGCATTCCCATCGCATACTTTGCGTCTTGCGAGTACACCTGATATTTTTTCGTATCGTAGTGCACTTTAAAAATAAACTCCACCAAATAGTCCACAAACTCCTTAGAATTGAGCTCCTCCAAAAATGCAGCCCCACCATTTTTAACACACATATCACAAAGTTTCAATGTCGACAGCATAAGATTCGGATTACCGTATACTTTAGATAAGCGTTTTTTAAGACACCGCATGGCTGCTTTTGGCGCCACTTTTTTGGATCGGATGGCGTCAGTGATTTCTAAAGCTACTGCCATATCCAAGTCGCCATTGGGGATGGATTCGGATGTGGCGGTTTCGATCTGTGCATCCATTTCAGCACTGGGATCTGCTGCTGCAAACCATGCCATATTTGTGGATGTAAATGAGGGGGGGGGAAGGGGGGAATAGAAGTTAAGGGTGGCGTGGAGTGTAATGGAGTGGGGGCGAGGGCCTGAGATCATGCCGAGCTCTATATGCAGGACATCATATATATATATATATATATATATGATTAGCATTGTATGCACTCCAGAAAGCTTCCCAGCAAACAGGAAACTTAACAACCCACCTCAATATAATACTAACACTGTTAGAAAATGGGATGGGAGGGTCAAGTTTCAGACTAAGCTAAGGGATAGTATAGGTTGGTCCGGCCCGGTATATAGTTGAACCTGACACGACTCTATGCACACCCTAGTCACCTTAGTCCGTAGTCATTTTAGTCCGTAGTCCGTAGTCCGTAGTCCGTAGTCCGTAGTCCGTAGTCCGTAGTCCGTAGTCCGTAGTCCATAGTCCGTAGTCTGTAGTCCGTAGTCCGTAGTTCGTAGTCACCGTAGTCACCTTAGTTAGTAGTCATTTAAGTTTCCCCTTTAGGGACTTATAGAAACTTATAAGAGTGTACCACTCTTGTACCACTGTACCCTGAGACATACGTATAGTGTATGTGATGGAATGGTGTAATAGAGTGTAAAGTGCAGAGTGTATGGAGTATAGTCTTCTATGGTGTCCCACTTTAAACACCCACTTTAAAACCCGAGCCTTTTATAGTTCTGGCTTTAACTCAACTCTATTGTTCACCCAATACCTTAAGGTCTCATACCAGTACTTTTCCCATTTTTCATGACCATTAATTCTGTCTCTTTTTAATCATATAGTTCCATCGTTAATCATTTCTTGGAGGGAAAATAAAGTTCTTTTTTTTTTTTGGTCCATGAAAAGGAATGAGCTCTTGTGAAGTGGCACATCAACTCCACACACTTGGATTGCCTTGTTGTAGATCAATCAATAAAGTTCAATTCACATCAATATCGATTCAAAATAGCGTAGAATAATGAATCAGATCATGGAGCAGATCATGGAACAGATCATGGAACAGATCATGGAACAGATCATGGAACAGAACATGAAACAGCATATGAAACATCATATAGAACAGCATATGAACCAATTCAATTTGACACCATTAGTGAGTTCAATCAATGTATGATAGATGAAGATTGATGAGGTTCATTATAAGGATCAACATAACCAATAGTAGAAAATATGACAGGATAGGATATCAACATGAAACCACTATCAGGCTCATACTTCATAGTATATGATAATCAAGGAATTATAATGTATATGACAATCATTGATAATGAGTATATCAACATGTGATTGATATGACACTCAATTTGGAATTGAGGCATCAACAGATGATGATCGTTGTTGGGACCTGCCTCAATTTCAGCTCATAGAAAACCAATATATCAAATGACCATCACTCTTAAACTGCATCAACACGATCACCAATAGGTTATTGAATGCCTAATACCAAGTCACGATCCTTAAACTTGAGCCAGATCTTCCACATCTTCTCGGCAAAAAAACAAAAAAACAAAAATAGGATAGGAATAAGAATGGAGGGATGGGCATAAAACATAACAGCCAAACCCGTAGTCTGCTCCCCCCCCTGAGATTGCTCGACCCGAATCTCTTGTGAAGTTGGTCCATTTGATAACGGAGTTTACGACTCCGGCCCTGTGGCGACTGTTGCGATATCGTTCACCCTGTCATTTGTTCTCGGAGTCTGACTCTCTGCCTGTTCTGTAATCGGTTCCCTCAACTTATCGTCCATCCCAAGAGTAGCTACCTCTGTCTCGGTACCAACTCCTTGCTGTACTAGCTTGGGATCATCGAATGGTACAGCGTACTACCTCCCCGTCACCGGTGGCTTCACCATAATGGTGGTTTCTTGAAATTCTTGTTTGCTTGGTCGAACATAGCCAACCAAGTGTTTTTGTCCAACCACATAATTTAGCTCGTGGAACTCATGGAAGGCTGGAACAAAAGTATCTCTATCTCCGGATCTTGGTGAGCACTAGTACATAAGAGGCCAGTAGTGAGATTCACTGTAGACATTGTAGTATTAGGCCAAGATGAAAAACCTTAAATGTATTATTTGAGAACACCATCCCAATATCAACATATTGAGGCCAATGAGATCCGACGATATATGACAAAAAGGAGATCAATATGAGAATCACATGAAACTCAAATATGATCAGAGTCTTAGTATTAGTCCAAGTGGAAGCCATAGTCTAGGTTAATAATAGACAAAATAGCAGCCCATAGTCTTAGTATGTCAGTATGTTTGTATGTCAGTATGTTACTCTGATTAATCCAAACCGTGTTAAGTATAACTATCAGTCCTCTAGCCATTAGTATCATCCTCTAACCGTTAGTGTTCCCTAGCTGGTAGTATCATCCTCTAGCTGCTCGTACAATCCTGTAGCTGCTAGATCTTAGATTAGAGTCTAGTCCATAATCGCAGTACTAAGTAGAATTCAAACTAAATCAACAACCAAACTCACAGGAGACCCCAAGAAGTTTCTGTAGGCATATAAAGTTCATTGAGCCATATTCATTGAGCCACATTTCGTGAGCCATATTCATTGAGCCACATTTCGTGAGCCATTTTTAATGAGCCATATTTAGTGCTGCAATTATGTTCGCATTTTCGGGGGAGGGGAGAATGGCTATTCTTATATATTCCTCTGAGGGCAGAATTGCAGCCAACGCATGCGCATCATGCCGGTGATAAGCGAACTCTGAAACCGCCACCCAATTTTACAGCCACCCAAGTTTACAGCCACCCAAGTTTACAGCCACCCAAGTATACAATCACCCAAGTTTACAATCACGAGAATATAAAAGGAGCAGTATTCCCGCCTGCCCCTCAATTTTTTCTCAACCACTTTTCTTCTTGAACACAAGTAATGCTGCGATTCCCAGACCAGGCAATGATTCTCAAACCAGACAATGATTCCGAGACCAAGAAATGCTATGACTCCAAGTCACAGATACTGAAAAGGTCTTCAAGTCAGTAGGGCATTCTTTGTATTTCGTGACTTAACTGAGAACGTCATACTCGGTTTACCAGATGTTAGAATTATCAAGCGATTCGGGGCTTTAACCTGTATTAATAAGGGGCTCAAGCTTCTAACGGGCTGTAAATTGAATGTGTTGTTTACAAGAACAATGAACTAACGGTATTCTGGAATATTCTGACAGTTACTTCAGCTAGGACTCTCTCGATCAGTGTTACGGAAGTGGTGAGTAACTGGGATTTCAAGGGTTATGGAGGTCAGAGCTGGGAACTTTGTGTTATGAGGCCAGATGTGATTATCTGAGATATTAGTGTTAGACTAAGTATCTAAGCTTAGTTGATGGAGTTCCTTCAATCACGACTAATGCGATTATGTCCATGTTTGATGGTGCTAAAGCTGGAAATGAACTATCCGTCCATTGATCGGTTGGCACCGGTAAAGGCCGAAGAAGACCTGAAAAACTTTGTGTCGATGCTTTGGATCGTTGGCATTCTTCACAACTTTCAATATACTGGATGCACGTTTTTTGCATATTATTCCAATAGCATACGTCTTAGCGACGCCTCTGTCATCGACGCCCATTGAAGCTGAAACCTTCATCCATGGAGATACCTTGATCATTATCAGGAGTCCTGGGAATGATTTGGAGTCCTTGGAATTATTTGGGGAAGCTACAGAGCCCAAACTTGATAATGCTGCTGAATTACAGCCCAAGAAAGCAGAAACACCTTCTTTTGAAGATTTTAAAGCCCTTTCCAATCTTACAAAATGCTTTTGCTTCTCGTGTTAGCTTTGTTAGTTACATGGCTGTTTCTGAACTCATCGTGTTATCTGTGAAAATGAACACTGGAATGACAAAGATGTTGGGACTGGGTATCTATAGACACCTTACGATATGTGTGGTTTTATTGAGGATGTCATGGATATTTAATTTATTGTGGATGGGTATGTGCTGCTAAATAAGCACCTTTTCTCCAGTGATTGACTCATCCTACTGATCACTACATCACTCCAATTTGGTATATCATGGGATATAAAAGAAAAGAGAAATGGGCTCATATTATGGGGTGAAGTTTCCGGTGATGTTCAAGTGAAGTTACCTACGTGAAGGGTTGGCCAGATACAATACATCATGGGAGCTAGGTACATTTCAGAGAGAATACTCCATATTTCATGCCTATATTCCAATATACCAAGATATGATAATTGTTATGTGATCCAAAAATTCTCTACTACTGAATTCAGTAGATGATCAATTTTGTCTTGGGGAGTTAGTCATTTGTTGATGCTTCCTCCGGATAAAAATTGGGTTACTTGATAACTATCGCGAGAGTCGGGTGGCTGATCCTAGGGCCGTTTTGTCTGGGCAACGTGGGCTCAAAAACCTTTGGGACATGCTACCCACCGTGGGTCTAACAAACAATATTGCATTCAATATTGCATTTAATATTGCATTTAATATTGCATTTAATATTGCATTTAATATTGCATTCGATATTGCATTCGATAATGCATTTAATATTGCATTCAACATGATATCAATCAATGATCTAATTCTGTTTCAATATGAACATCAATCAACTTGAAACCAATCTATGGGATCAGCGGATGACAAAAGCAGCAGAGGCTACACCAAGGGCACCGACTGCACACCACCAGAGGCGGTCAAACATGGGGTTCGAGGTGTCCCTGATGGCATTGGTCCTGTACTGGTTCTCCAAGGAACGCTTGACTCTTCTGCGCAAGGAAGTGGAGGTTTCCAGCGCCTTATCGGTGGGGTTCAAGGCGTTGGTGGGCAACATCATGGGTGGTCTATAGGCCAAGTACAATGGCTGCATGGGAGTTCCATCGAACTCATAGATCTGGAGTTGGTACCGGCCGTGGTAGGCGGACACCTGCACCTGGTACTTCTCGAACCACGTGGGCTGCACATAGCGCACGTAGCTCGCATGGTCGGTTTCCAGTCCACAGGGGTCACTCAATAATTGACGACCATCCACTGCGATTGGGTGGAGCACCAAACTGCCATTTCCCAACAACTCATATTTCCCATGCTGGTATGTGATGGATGCGATGGCGCACGAGTGGTTGGTTGGGTTGGATGTGATCCGGTACAACGCCTCCTCGAAATAACCGTCCTTTGTGAAGGAGTACGAGATCCCTGGGAGCGCCGGCTCGATCAAGAGCTCGTCCACGGGATCGTAAAAACCGGGGCCGGTGAACACTGTGTTGGACTTGGACACCCACGTGCCCTCCAACTCGTCCATGGAGGCAGCGGTGACTAGCTGTAGGAGGGGAAGGAGAAGAGCAAGAAGCATAGAGAATGTGCGAAGCATGCTGTTGCTTTGAAGGAGGAAGAAGGTGTTTTTAGAAACTGGGCTGTGAGGCGCGCTCAGGCTTCGCAAATGCACACCCGTACACCGCGTCTTGGATGCACACTTGAGACCTTGCTCCCCTTTCTTTATAATTACACCCGTACACCAAAACACACACACACACACATGCACATCCGTACATTGGTGTACGGGTGTGGTGAAGCGAAAAAACAAAAAAAAAAAGGAAACCGCAATGTGCACACCAGAACTGAAACACACCCACACACCCACACACCCACGCACACACACCCACACAAGCGCAGGCCCCGCACCCGTACACTCCCAACCTGTACACACACCTAACCATACCCACACCCACACCCGTACACCACTGGATGCACGGGTGGGGAGATCATAAGGGGCATCGCGCAAGCCGTGCATAAACACCCGTGCACCATTCCCAGATCACAATAGACGCTGCCCTCCTATTGTCCAAAGTTAAAAAAATATAACCTTGGTCAAAACAACTTGAAACTTTAACTTTAAAGTTTTCATGATCCTAGGTATTTTTCCGGTGATAAATCAAAACATCCTGTAGATTGTTTTCGGAGCTGTTGTTGTTGTTGGTGTTGGTATCGAGAGAGGGAGGGACTATCTGCAATACCGACACATCCTTGTAGTCCTTTCTTTTTCTGCTCCTGCACAAAAAAAGTGCTGCCACCTCACGCCTCCATATTTTCGCACTGCCTCCTCCATTTCGCAGCCTCCTGTGGCAGTACGCCTTTCTTCCTTGTCCCCAAGAAAAAGTAGGGTTTAACCCCGAACCTTCCCAAAGCGGCCGATCCATCATCAAGATCCCCCACAGTTGCCGAGGCTGCAAGTCGGGCCAACACAATAGGCACAATGGACATATTGGAGGAGGTCAAACCTTAATCATTGCCGCCACACATACGCCTTATCCCATTGATCTTTGAAGATGGAAGGAGGCGGAGGGATGGTCCGGACCTTGGTTTGCGATCTTCGGATGTTTTTGGCGCCATTCAGGGATGTTTCAGCTTGACTCAGGGATGTTTCAGGGGTGATACAATGGAATTTGATCGCCATTCCAGGCCCTTTTCTAACCATTGTGCCCCTTATTCTTTGGAACAACCTTCAGCCTCGTTTGCATTCAATTCATCCATGTGGTCATGTCGTATGTCGTCATATCTTCATATCGTTATGTCGTCGTGTCGTCATTTCGTCATCTGGTCGTCGTTTATCGCCACCGTTTCCCGTCAACGTTATGCCAACGATGTCGTCACCGTTGCTGCCGTTACCTCGTCCGTCCTGGATGCATTAGGGGGCCTCAACTTCTGTGGTAGGCCTGCCACGCTTGCCTTCACGATCCTTTAGGCGCCGGACCAAGATATGCCAATGCGAGGCCTGCGGGATATTTTGCCGCCAATATTCAAATTGCAGCGGCGATTCCCGACGCCTCGGGTCTGCATAGACGATGTTCATACCAACTGTCAATCTCGTGGCTCGTAATCCATGTCCGGTCGGATCCGAGGTGTTTACCCTTTTTGGGAATTGGGTTGGAGATAGAGGCCTCCGCGAGCGTCAAGAAATTGAGGAGCGAAGAGACGCCACTCCTGCACATACGCCCGAGTGCAGCCCGGTGCAAATTACGGTCCTCGGCCCACCATGCTCCACAATAGCCCCTCTGCAGACAAGTCCCGCGGCGCGCATCGTAGGCGCACGTCACATGCCTGATATATGGCGCAGTGCATAGGCTATGCATCATCCCACCAAACTGGGGGGCCTCGGGACCTGCAGGATGCTCGTCCCACCACGCAAATCCCACTGGACAACATTCCGATCCTCCAGATATGCAAATGTGTGAATGTGGGTCGAGGGACTGTGCATGCTTATGCATGTAGGAGGATTGGCGAATTAGTGCAAACATTTGGCGAGATAGTGCAATCTTTTGGCGAATTATTAGTGCATTGGAAATGTATGAAAATGCATTGACTGTGCATTGGAGGTGCATTGAACTGGTCCATTGACAAAATAGACAAGTGATTGTCAAAAGTGAATTTGAGTGAATTTGAGGAATTTCTGTGTTTTGCTTTTGGAATTGCCTGATTTTGATATTGATGATTTACGAATGGAGTGATTTTGGAATTCTGGGAATCTTGAAATTTTCTTGGGATATGGTGAGAAATCATTAGGAGGAATTATAGTGAGCATTTGTTCAATGGGGAAATGTGCATCGGATTTGCTTGGTGAATGCGAGTGGCTATGAGTGAATGCGAAAAATGATTGGAGATTAAATTGGCATGGTTATTTAATGGAGGTGAAAATTTGATAATTGGTGGCGAAATTCGGTGAGACTTTAAGAAATTTGAAGAAGAATTTGGAGATTTTAGAGAATTTGGAGATTTTGAAGATTTCGGAAGTGATTTTGGACTGATGGCTTTATGGAGGTGAAAATTTGATGAAAATTGAAGGTGATTCAATTGAACGAGTACGGAATAGCGTTCAGACCAGAAAACCAATGGCTTCAAGGTGAAAAATCATGATTGGAATGAAGCAATGATATGAAGTGATGATATGAATTGATGGATGGGGATCTGAATTACTCTTGATATACTTTATCCATTGCTGATTCCACTGGCAAAAAATCATTCCCAAAATTCCAACATCTCCTTAGACTCATCCTGGCCAATCTGGACAGCCGGGAAGCCGGACAGCCGATGCGAATTGGGCAAAAAATCAGGAATATTCCGGTGGATGAAAGAACAGATTCTATGAGAGACCGAAAGAGTATGGAAGAGTATGGGTTGTGTTTGAGTTGAATGGGTTATCATATGGATATGGATTGATTCTCCGGTGAAAAAAGACTGATCATACCCAGTGTACCAAGCACTGATACTTTAAAGAAAGGAAAACGCTAGAAGTCTAGTACTAAGATAAAAGTTATCTAGTACACAGTCTTTACTCCAATATCTCTGGAATTACTACTTCCCTCAGTCATAGAGGAGTACTATCTCAGTCATAGAGAGTACTATCTCAGTCATAGAGAGTACTATCTCAGTCATAGAGAGTACTATCTCAGTCATAGAGGAGTACTACCTCAGTCATAGAGGAGTACTACCTCAGTCATAGAGAGTACTGCTTCTACAGTGGTTAAGAAGTCTAGGTGCCTAGTCACATCTTCTATCTAGTGCTACAACTTCAGTCCTTCTCCAGTCCTTCTTGGAAAATCATAATACTACAGTCTACCACTGAGTATTATAGTCCACTAGAGTGCTATTACTCACTAAAGTGCTATGTTTTCACATCCACTCCACAGAATGATCTCCAACTCCACCTGCTATGTTCATATTGTTCATAGTACCACTCATCGCTGACTATCTCCATTTCTTATATATACATATCTATGTGTATATAGATCTATACCGATACTATAACTCTAGTCAGTCCAATACCGTCATACTACTAGTGTTAGATCCAAAACGCGTGGATTATAATATAATCCATATGGGGATTCTACGTCTAACGTGCTTATAAGAATCCAATAAATACCTATTAAATACTTTGTACTACTCTATACTACTCTATACTACTCTATACTACTCTATACTACTCTATACTACTCTATACTACTCTATACTACTCTATACTAATGTTCATCTACGTATCACTCTAATTACTTCTATTGTCATTATGTGAATAGTACTATGATGTAGAATATCGTACTCACTAGACTTATAGACCCATATACACTCACTCACTATACTGATCTACTCTGATCTACTCTGTCTACTCTGATCTACTCTGTCTACTCTGATCTACTCTGTCTACTCTGATCTACTCTGTCTACTCTGATCTACTCTGTCTACTCTATCTACTCTGATCTACTCTGGACATTAGGGTGGAATTCTTTGTCCTGTCAGATATACCTCCATGGTATACTCATGATACTTTCAGGACCATACATCTTGTCTAGTGTTGGTTATAATATCACTCCTAGTGATGTCAATACAAGGCCTAACAAAGAGTGTACCATGGGTTCGCAACATCTGAAGCTCAACATTGACATATCGGAATTCACGGAGGAGAGGTGCAATGAGCTATGGTCTATGAGTGCGTAAGTCTATGGTCTATGTGTGCGTAAGTCTATGGTCTATGTGTGCGTAAGTCTATGGTCTATGTGTTCAAAGTACGTGTGGTGTATAATCCATATGGTGTAGTGCGTAGTGTAGTACACCTAGTACAGTTAATTCCTAGGTTAAACTATGGCATTTAGGCTTAGCTGTCAAGGTTAAGTCTAATCAATAGCTCTATTAGTGTGCGTAGTGTATACTATAGTATACCTAATATAGTCGGAGTGGAGTCTAATACAGTCTGAGTAGAGTCTAGTACAGTTTGAGTGGAGTCTAGTACAGCATGAGTAGAGTCTAGTAGAGTACATAGTGTAGTCGTCTTTATAGTATTTTGAAGTAGACTGTAGTGTATAGTATCTAGTACAGTACCTAGTGTAGTGTGGTGTATCGTATACGTAAGTAACTCTTATAATCCATGAGGTTGTGTAGATATGGTGTTTATTAGTCTCTGGTATAGTATATAGCAGTGTATAGTATATAGCAGTGTATAGTATATAGCAGTGTATAGTATATAGCAGTGTATAGTAGTGTTTACTGTATCTAGTATATTGTAATGTGGTATGGTGTGGTGTGGTGTGGTGTGGTGTGGTGTGGTGTGGTGTGGTGTGGTGTGGTGTGGTACGGTCCATTGTACTGGTAGACACCAAAACACCTCCTTCTTGTCTTGGTCAAAAGCTTCGCCAGTTGGTCACAGTTTTAGTTTTATAATACCAGTGTTGAGTTGGATATGTCCATGGCCTACTCATCGAAGTTCCACTGTGCACACTCAAATGAAGCATAGCACCAAATATACGAGGAACCCATGATAGACAAGGAATATAAGGAATATAAGGAATATAAGGAATATAAGGAATATAAGGAATACAAGGAATACCATAACAATACATGTAATACAATGATATACAAGGAACACAATGATTATGATGTACAGTCTTTAGTATACGGGAAACAAATACCTCTACAGAATGATGTCGAGCATCACAGTCTATTAATACAGTCTTTTGAAACTCCCACCACAGATATTACTACTACTACTACCATATATCAGGATACTACACTTACTACAGTTACAGTTACTACAGGTACTACAGTTACAGATACCACAATCTACTACAGTTACTAAAGGTACAGGTGCTACAATCCACTACAGTTACTAAAGGTACAGTTACCACAATCTACTACAGTTACTAAAGGTACAGTTACTACACTACTACAGTTACTAAAGGTACAGTTACCACAATCTACTACAGTTACTAAAGGTACAGTTACTACACTACTACAGTTACTAAAGGTACAGTTACCACAATCTACTACAGTTACTAAAGGTACAGTTACTACACTACTACAGTTACTAAAGGTACAGTTACCACAATCTACTACAGTTACTAAAGGTACAGTTACTACACTACTACAGTTACTAAAGGTACAGTTACCACAATCTACTACAGTTACTAAAGGTACAGTTACTACACTACTACAGTTACTAAAGGTACAGTTACCACAATCTACTACAGTTACTAAAGGTACAGTTACTACACTACTACAGTTACTAAAGGTACAGTTACCACAATCTACTACAGTTACTAAAGGTACAGTTACTACACTACTACAGTTACTAAAGGTACAGTTACCACAATCTACTACAGTTACTAAAGGTACAGTTACTACACTACTACAGTTACTAAAGGTACAGTTACTACACTACTACAGTTACTAAAGGTACAGTTACTACACTACTACACTACTATACTTTTACTCCACTGTTATGTTCTTTTAATACATATATGGCTAAACTCTTATATTCGTTGATGGTTCCTCAAAGAAGGAATCGGAGTGGCTTATATACCTTTGAGAGAAACGTGGAACCGAGAAACTCTCCACCAGAACAATGGTAAGGGTTCATGTATGCACGAAGTGCTCTGATGGCCAAACGCCGTATCACCATTGTAACAATATTCGGACTGAGAGGCTTCATAATACCTTCATACACTGGGCCCTGCCTATGGTGGATCTAACATCCACCCTACTAGTATTCTACAGTGATACAGTACTACTACTCTAGTATTACTATTACTATTACTATGACTAGTCCTCTACTCTACTCTACTACTCTACAGTACTACTACTCTACAGTACTACTACTCTACAGTACTACTACTCTACAGTACTACTACTCTACAGTACTACTACTCTACAGTACTACTTCTTTACTACTCTACAGTACTACTTCTTTACTACGCTACAGTACTACTTCTTTACTTCTCTACTATTACTATTACTACTGCTACTCTACAGTACTTCTGTACTCTACTCTACTCTACTCTACTCTACTCTACTATACTCTACTTGTGCACTACTTTCAACTTATGTTTAGTATACACATTAATGTACAGGGATATGTAAATGTGCCTTACAAGACCAAAGTCCTAAGACGGGATAGTTGTTCTTCTTATTACAGGTACTACAATCTACTAGAGTTACTGCAGTTACAGGTACTACAGTTACAGGTACAGGTACGTTATAGGTAATATCACAGTGCATTGATCCAGCTTATTTTCTACTATTAAAGGATACTATTAAAGGATACTATTAAAGGATACTATTAAGTGTGCCAGTAGCTGTACTGTGAAAAACACTTATTGCTCCCACATTCAAAGACTGGGGACCCATCCAGGTAATGAACCAGTAAATCCAGACTATTAGTCTATTAGTCTTATAGTCTTATAGTCTTATAGTCTTATAGTCTTATAGTCTTATAGCCTTATAGTCTTATAGTCTTATAGTCTTATAGTCTTATAGTCTTATAGTCTTATAGCCTTATAGTCTTATAGTCTTATAGTCTTATAGTCTACTAGTCTAATAGTCTACTAGAAGAAAGAATTCAGACTAAGAAAGTCTAAGAACGTAAAACCAGACTATACTTAAGCCAGACTAAAGAAGAATTGCAGATTTTCACCTAGTCTATATTCCAACTCCAGTTAAATTTTGGTGGTTGTATTTTGGTGGTGGAGTATGGAAGTGTGAAAAAGGGAGTATGGAGAATGTGTGGGAAAAGAGTACCAAAAAAGAGTATAGCGAAAACATTATGGTGGTAGAGGATAGTGAATGAAAAATAGGCGTATGGTAGTGAAAAATGGGGGTATGTTATGGTAGATTAGGGTAGGTAGATTAGAGTAGGTAGAGTAGGTAGAGTAGGTAGGTAGACCTGGGACATGGGACTCGAGTATAAATAGTAATGGGTACACAAATGACCAACCACTGGCCAAACACGTGACATCTCCATTGTGGAGTTGAAAAACTTCAAACTCACCGTGCGCTACAAGTGTTCCAGATGTTTGCACCCGTTGGTTTTGGAGTTGTTCATGGTATACCACTATTTGGGACCCTGCAGCACCGAAAAGCTATAGTAGTCAGTAGTAGTAGTCAGTAGTAGTAGTCAGTAGTAGTAGTCAGTAGTAGTAGTAGTAGTAGTCAGTAATAGTAGTAGTAGTATGGGTGGGAGTAGTAGTAGTAGTAGTAGTAGTAGTAGTAGTAGTAGTAGTAGTAGTAGTAGTAGTAGTAGTAGTAATAGTAATAGTAGTAGTAGTAGTAGTAGTAAAAGAAAGAGTAGACATTTTCTATTGCTTGATTTTCTATTGTTTGATTAGGTAGACACTTTTTCTTATACGGTTATTATTGATGTATTATGTATTGACATTAATGATGTACAGATCATGATGTGATATTGATGCGGAGCTATGGATCTAATCGCCACAGGGCGATGCAACACGACTGGGGATTATGGCGTCAAGTTGCGGCTGGCACGATGTATTGGCTTTGGTGCTGGTGCTGGTGCTGGTGATGATGATGGAGTTGGTGATGGTGCTGGTGATGATGATGGTGATGGGGTTGGTGATGTAATGGGATGGAGATGATGGAGATGGAGATGGAGATGGGATGATGGTCCTGGAGGGACTAGAACCGACGGATTTTCTCTTGGAGTTTTATGTCGCCCGTCTCGCTGGACGGCGATTGGAGTCCGATCGACGGCCGGTCATGGTCAAAAATGTCCATTTCCTTGGACGACGTACTGGACTTAATGCTCAGGTGACTGCCGTTGGATCGGCTGTAGAACACACACGTGGGATGACTTAGAGGGGGGTAGTGGTGGCTGTGGCTGTGTGCTGGGTCGAGTGGGGCTTTGCTGCCTTCGAACTTGCGACCGACATGCTGACTGCCCGCATCCGCGAACTTGGTGCCTGTTCTGGAGTACTGGCTTTTGGGCGTGCCCTCGAACGTACCGTACGTGTAGTTGGATGCGGGGTATTCCGAGAACACCGACTTGCTGTAGTCTTTGGAGTACTCCGACTTGGAGTACTCCGACTTGCTGTAGTCTTTGGTGTAGTCTTTGGTGTAATCAGACTTGTACTCTTTTGAATACTCCTTGTAGAGCGTGGCCTCAGGGGTAGGGGCCTTGTATGTGGAGCTGGACAAGAGGGACACCATCAGCTGAGGGGCTCTAGTGTTGAAGTATTGGAGAAGGTATGTTGGAGCATTGATGATGGCTTCAGTCAAAGCCGCCTTGATCTCATCATAGTTGGAGTAGTCCACCACGTGCTCATCGAGAATGATGGAGTGGTTCAATGTCTGGAACCGGGAGTCCAGCTCATGCAACGAAAGCGTGTTGTTGATCAAATCCACAATCACCTTGGCCACCTCCAACACGTCGTACTTGATGAGGTCGTACAGGTAGCATGCAGCGTAGGCCATGAAACGTTTGATGTGGAAGAATTCCATGAGCTTGGTCTCCAAAGGCGAGTCCACAGTGATCTTAAGCTCTTGGGCCACCACCATGTACTCATCGATGGAAGGGTCGTGGAGCTTCCAGTCCAATGCACTCATGATGTGCATTTCCATCTGGTTGAACATCTTAGCATCGTAGTTGCATCTGGAGCCACAGAGTTTGATCATCTCGCGGAGCTTGGGCAACCGGTACCTCTCGGTAGGGTCTTGGAAGCGGGCGCCTCCACCGTAGCCCAAGTCCAGAATAGTGCGCACCGCAGCGTCGTGACGGTCACTCAGAAAATTAGCAAAGTGGTTGTTACCGCCCTGCACCTTAGCAGCGATCCAAAGGCACGTGGTGATAATCAACTGCGCCTGGTCCAACAACACCACACGCTTCAGACAATAGCGATCGAAAAAACGAACGGCACGACAAAACACAAACGGCAAGATCTTCAACCGTACCAGCATCTTCATGAGGAAGTCCACAAGCTTATAGCGCACCACCGAGTTGATGTAAGGTTGGTTCGCAATGAGCTTGACGTTGGGCTTGGCTGCATCCAGCGCAGCCTTCATGGTCTGGAAAATCTCGTCTCTGTATTCATGGATGGCTGTTTCGTGGCACCTGACTTCTGTTTTATAGATTCCATAAGGATATTTGTATTGGTGAATAGTGACATTCTCGTTTTTGAACGTGCAATGGATTTTGTGCATTCTGAAGGAGTGTGTATGGCAAGTTCAAAGGGGAACACAAGTTTTCAAAAGGAAGAAGGAGAAAATAGGAAGTGAAGTCAATGTAGTAGTGCCAATGTAGTAGATCCAAAGAGAAAAAATGAAAAAAAAAAAAGGAAGGATAGTCTCAACAAGACCGGATATATCAATGCTCTGATATGTGTGCTTCCAAAGTCAATGTGGAAGAATGCAAACAAGATTAAGTTCAAAGGAGAAGCGAACCGAACAGAACCAAATCGGATTAGATATTTGAGTAGATTAGATATTTGAGTAGATTAGATTCCAGATTTCAATGAAAACAGAAAACAAGTAACAGTAAACTAAAATACCAACACAGATCCGGTGAGTGAAGTAGAACCAATCAACAGTTATATGAGTTGAGAAGGATTAGACAGACAAGCCAGTTCCAATAATAGACAGAAGGAACAGGAAGGATTGATAGGAGGGTTTGGGGGTTTGTTTGAGGGAGACCGGCAAAAACAAAAAGAGGACAGGGAGCGGAAAGAAGGAAGGACGTCAAAGAAGCATATATAACAAAGGGCGAGGGCGGTCTATATATATGACGGCAGCAGTTAGATTAGGCATGAAAAAGGTGGGAAAATAGTCCTTCGTACAACAGGGTCTGTTATGCAAGCAGGCGCTCATGCACCCATACCAGGAACAGCGTTGCAGAAATTAAGTTCCCGCGGTTAAACTTGTGTGCAGGCGCCACCTTTCGTGCGCTCCATCTAGGCGCCATGCAAAGCGAAAACACATAGACGAGTAATGCATGGGGTGTATACAAGCGGCAGCTAAATTCTCCGCGACCGCCCCTTTCGCTTGTGCAAAATCTGCTCGGTGTCGATTGCCTGACTCCCACAGTCGCCCAGTTTCAGCCTTGCGGCGAAGCTGCCGGTGGAATGCGCTAAGAAGGGGGGTGAAGGAGGGGGATGTAATGCCCAAATGCCCTAGTTAACGGCGGCAAAGCCTAAAGCTTGGCTTTGGGAACGAACTTGCAATTAGTAATCGTCAAGTGGGTGCATCTAAAAGTTAGTGTGTCGTCTAGTGAGGGTTGTTCGTAAACTTAGTGTGGTGGTGTAGGACTTAATGGGTAAGGGCACGCAGTGGTTGTGAATAGGGTGATTGGTGGTGGTGGTAGTGGTGGTGGTAGTAGTTAATTGTGGTGGTTTAGATAGTTCAATTACTAATTCCAGCATATACAATAACACCACATATCTGTATACTCGAAGCATATCTAAAGCATGGTCAAGCAGAATAGGGCATAGCTGCATCCAAGTTTGGTCAAGGTCCTGCAAGGCCGGTCCCTCGGAAATGGGCTATGTGCGCACAGGGGTCACTCGTGGGCAGCGGCATTTGTCGAGCCGCAGATACAGGCGGCTGGGAGCTGTGTGCAGACGCCCTCGGCCCTCCCTCTCCTCGCTCCAAGCAGCGGAGCGCAGCAGCAGCGCAGCAGCACAGCAAGAGCGCAGCAAAAGCACAGCAAGAGCACAGCAAGAGCGCAGCACACCACAGCAGCATGAACGCAGCACACCACAGCAGCAGTACAATTGAGGCTGGGGCCGCGGTCCATGGCGCTACTCACTGCCTAATTGATCCGATCCCTATTGTCCAATATTTTTTTTTCTTTCTTATAACTGCTCTTTCTCTTTCGAGTTACTTCCAACTATAGTTTAGGCATTGGTCTGGCCAACCGTCTGCCTGCCTATCCACCTTACATGCATTATTTTCTTTCATGTTATATTCTATTATATCCTATTCTATTCTATTCTATTCTATTATATTCTATTTATACTCCCACACAATCTACCAGCATCTAACAAAGCCCAAGCTTAGCTAACTTCGAACAAGACCAATCGCTTCCCTCCCTTCAAAGGTTTGGGTCTAAACAATACATCAACAATAACACCACTGCCGTTTTGGGAAACCATTCCACCTCCCCCCGATCGTAGCACTAGCATAAACACCACCTGCCGCCAGATTAGTCGCGTGGCGTGATGGAGACGTTCGTTCACCGCCGACTGTGTTTCAGAAGTCCCGTTTGCGCTTTGCTTACAGATTATGCCATGCGCTGTTGCGAAAGCACAAGCTTGGCTGCCGCGGCCGTGTTTCAGCTTGCGCCTTTGAAACGTGCGAACTTCCTGGCCTTGGCTTATATAAGTATCCGTACTTTGCTCTTCGTACTTTACTAATTGTAGTTGCTATGTAACTAATACGCTGTGGGTGATGTTATTGTTGGGTGGCTGCTGTTGTTAGAAAAAAACCTTGGCAAGGGCTTTTTGCCTTTTGTGGCTGTGCCTATGGCGATGGTGGAGGCTGAGTCTGAAAATCCGATCGCTCCCAATTTCCAATGGTTGCGAATCCAGACGGCGATCTCTGCCGTAGTGTCATGGTCTCGAGACTGCCTCTCTACCCTTCACACACATACACATACGCACATACGCACATACACATTCATACACATTCATACACATTCATACAAATTTATCTGGTTTAGCCACGCCTAAAGTTCGGGAATACTGGGGCTTGCTACAAACAATCCGAACCAGACCCGCACTCCATCCCGATGCTCGGATGTGTTGTATTCATGGTGGTCATGCAAGAAAACAATGGCGAGCGAATTTGCACGAGACGATACCTCAATGCAATAGAAGAAGTTATGCGGGATGCGGAAGTCTGAATCGGATGAATTGAGGTCATATCCAGGAAATAGTGAAGAAAGAGAAAGAAAAGAGAGAGAGTGGGAGAGAGGAGATTACGGGGCGAAACTGGGGTGGAAATGGCCATGGAAAGACGAGGCGGGAACAAAGAGAGGGTAGACAATACGGCGTAAGGCAAAACTATAGCGGCAAAGAGGCAATTGGTGGGTTTGGGAACAGCCAGAATTCAAAGGAAAAGTCAAGCCTAGAGGTTAAAAAATAAATTAAACAACTGGGCAAAACGAAAAGAAAAAGAGAAGAAAAAAGAACAGAAACAAAGAGAGCAGAAACAAAGGGTGAAAAGGTAGAACAAGACCGAAAAAGTCCAAATAAGATCGAACAATACAGAAAAAAAGCTCAGGACAATGGACAGAATGTTGGCCAGCATATCGGTGGCATTATCGAAGAATTGACACGATTCAAACTTTATTCAAGCACCTGCAGGCAGACCCCACCAATAGAGTTTCCAGTACGCGAGGCACAAAAGTTTGACTTTTAAGCTTTATTCATGGCATTCAGTTTCTTCTTTTCCCCGACTCCCGGACCACACCACAGAGGCAAGCCCAAACGAGCCCTGGTGCCTATCGATCAAAGCTTCTCGCATGGAACGAAAGCTTGTGCATACCCGCAGAATGTGGTAGCGCAAATTTTGTCAATGTTCCTGAATGTGGAAAGTTAAAAACAAACTTCTTCGTCGCTCGTCTAGAAGCTAATTCGAGAGCGTTTTACGTTGTGGCACCGAATCAGAGCATATTAATAGTCTAATGCACCCGCATTCAATTCCGGAAATTCATTCCGGAGATTAGGGTCATTCACGTCATTCATGTCATTCATTTCGCCAAAGGTCACTCTTTTAACGAGGTCGTTTATTCGGCAATTCACATTCACCATTTAGCTTTCGGCGAGTTAAAAAAAGCATTCGGCACATCCATTTGCAAATGCAAAGGCATTCAGAAGGCGAAAAAAAAAATGACTCCATTTATCAAGGGTGGTTAAGAAATGGATCCTTCTAAAACCGGTGGCCCAGAAATAAGTGGTCCAGTGGCCTCCCATCGGTGGTCCAGAATGAAGGAGACCCCAAAAAAGGACACCTTTACCAAAGAGGTTAAAGTCTGCGTGATGGGATCCATGAGCGGTCTTGTTGTCTATTGTTACTGCGATCTTGACGGTGTGGTGGCATATGCGCGCGGCAAAGACTTTAGCGCTGGTGCTTTCACGAGGAAAAGTTTGCGTGCAAGACATGAGACCCGGCTCTTCTATGCAGAGGTGCCCACGCTTGGAAAAGGTTTCCCCAGCACCCCCGCTCCTTAGCCGGGATGCATTGGTTAGAACCAGCACTAGCTGTCTCGCTGTCTCGCTCTTTTTCAGAACTCGGAGGCCCGCTTATACAGGCGGCGTGACTATTCTTGGCTCGGGAGGGAGGACTGCTGCCTGTGCAATCCTCGTATATTCTACGCGAAGACCCGCGCCTCTGATTTCCTTTCCTGGACTTTCTCTATACTAAAGCTGAGACTCAGCTTCGGGGCCTAAAACTAAAAGTCAAAGTTTGGGACCGAGCTTCGAAGACCCTCCACACTTTTACCCACAACTCTATGGGACTCTCAGCAAATTGGAAATTGGGGAGAATGTACAGGTCATGTGACCAACAGGTGAGAAATCGAAAGGTCAAAAGGTGAAGAAAGGTTGATGCTCACAAAGAGACCGAAAGAGACAAAAAGGGACGGAAAGGGCCCAATAGGGTCATGTGGTGCGGACAAAAAGGGAATATCAGATCATGTGGTATGGTCAAAAGCGGACTTGATCATGTGGTATGGTCAAAAGCGGACTTGATCATGTGGTGGAATTAGTGACCTGACTTGCTAATCTTTGAATTCCTTTAGTCGATGTGCAGCAATTACCCTTTTGCGCATCCCTTCGGGACTGCAGGCAGCCCGGCATGGTTATGATCCAGGGGTACCGAAATTGTCCTGGACTCGAAGATCTCAGGCGTCTACTTACGTCGGGGGCTCTTCCAAGCAGGAGCTACATGGGAAAACTCCCTGTTAACCCCGAGACGCTTTTGGCTCGCAACATGCTCTGCGCTTATATGCATCTGCATGCTGATTAATAGCCACACCAACTCGCTTGCTAACAGCTTCAGGGAACGTGAAAAGGAAGGGTTTTGAGGGTGGAATTTGAAGCGGTTGTTTCTGAAAATGAAAAATGGCGGAAATTGGAATTTCCTTTGGACTACACGCAGGAATAACGACGCAAGAATGGGAATCAGGAATAACGACGCAGGAATGGGGATCAGGAATAACGACTCACGAATGGGGATCAGGAATCAAGAAACGCTGAAAAGGGTGAAAAAGCCGAAGTGGAAAGAATTCTGAATACTGAATGATCCCGAATCTGTGGTTTTCTTTTCTTGGCAAGTCTAATATTTGACAAAGCTTGACTTTTAGTCACAGTCAAAAAGGAAAGGACTTTTAGTCACAGTCAAAACAGGAAAGGAAGAATAAGACAAGTTCAGATTGTGGGATTATCGAATTTCAACAAGACCCTTTTTTTTCTTTCTTTCTTCACTTTCATGCAATCATCATTTACCTTGATTCCTTTTATTCCTGTTCATTTATTGACAGTGTGCATTCTGGCATATGGGTTGAAATACAGGATTTCGGGACCCCGTGGAACCTCTATGCAGCTTGAAGGAGAATTGCTGCTTTGAAGAAGTTTCAAATTAAAAAGAAACAGTTGCTCTTTGCATTGAGCCTTTTCTTCTTCCTTTTGCTATTGGTCAGCCAATGAATAGAAGTCAAAACCGGACCAATGAATTACGGGAAAATTATAGAGTGGCTGGTCTGCAAATTAAAGCTTATATGCAATTTTGTTTGCCATCTCTTTTGGTGCTTGAACTTTGAACTTTGAACTTTGAACTTTGGACTTTTATTGGCTCACGTGGATGGACAGCATGGAAGGGACAGTGGAGTGGGCATCGATATTAAGACTACCATCTTCGATTATGCCCTCGTTGATACACTCCACAATGATATGGTCCCAGTCGCTGACGACAATGAAGTACGACTGCAAGATGGAAACCACCAACAATGCGATGATCATGCCCATCCACAAGCCCACCAACTCAAGTTTGAAGATAAATGCAAAGACAAATGCACACGGCAATGCTATGATATAATATGAAACCAAGTTGAGAATGCCCCCGATTTTTTGACGGCCTTGGCCCCTCAAGACTCCTCCTGAAACACAGGCAATGGAATCGTTGACCTGATACAATGCACCGATGATCAAGACATTGGAGGCGATCTTCACCACCCTGGAGTCATCGGTGTATAGTGACGCAAAGAAGGTTCGGAACATATAAAGCACCAAGCCGTTGCATATGCCAAGAAGCAATGCTGCGTACATTGAAGCTTTGGTGGCCACCAAGGCAGATTTTTTGGATGCTGCGCCTATGAACCATGCTATTCTGGTGGAAGATGCAATGGACAAGGCAAATGGAATCTGGTATAAGAGAACGCAAGTGGTTGAAACAATGGACTGTGCCGCCAAGACGTCTGTGCCGAAAGTGGAAGCAGTGAAGGTGATGATCTCAAAGGCTAGCCATTCTGCCTCCACCATCAAAACCCCCGGAATCGAGAGGTTGATGATTTTCGTCCAGTTCCGGAAATAAATACCATCCACCAACTTTTGTCGTGGCAAACACTGGTACCCGTTGACATACACAGTATAGGCCAAGAGAATGAAACACATGAGCCAATTGGTGATGACCACGGAGAGTGGAGCACCAATAAAACCAAGGCCAATGACCGGATTCCACACCAACAAATAGTTGAGCAATGCGTTCATTGGGGCACAGAAAAGCAACACATATGTGGAGGCATGGAAAATGCCTTGGGATTGCAAGAAGTGTTTGAGATTCTCGAACACAATGAATCCGGGCAACCCCAACGATAAGACGCGGAGGTACTGGCTTGCCATGCCCACCAAATCTTCCTTATCACCAATCAAAAGGGAAAGAATGGGTTTAGAGAAAAATACCCATAAGATCAACATCGGTACGTACAAGAGCATCAAGAGGTACGTGCACCGCACAAAGTGCAAGCCAACGGCATTATAGTCCTTTCGGCCATACGACTGGGCACACAAGGTATCCAAGCACGTGGACACGCCCTGGATGATGGCATACCCGGAGATGTTTGCAGTCATGGAAGATAAAGAGACTGCAGCGAGGGCTGTGGAGCCCAAACGACCCACGGAAAATACAGACGCAACGGTGAGTGAGTATTGGAGCAAGAAGGTCACGATCAACGGAGCAGAATAGCGAGAGAGCACATGGAATTCGGCCTTCATGCTTGTTTCAGGTTCTTTCAAGATGGTATGGGAGTGCACGGAGAGCAAATCATGGATATCATGGATATCATGGATATCATGGCTCTCTTCATCGTGATCATAACCAAAGATCGACAAGTTGGAGCGTGCAGGATGGAGTCCATCATTCAAACTAGCCCGGGAGATTTTGGTGGAGAGCAGGAAGTGGGGGATCTTGGTTCCTGCCGATGCAATGGATGCTCTTCTCTGTTGGACATAGGCAATGATTTCGTCTTCGCTGACCTCCGACACCGTCGGTAAGAGGGAATGGGTTTCGTTCATTTGGCGATGTGGTTCTATATGGACGGATCAGGAAAGATCAGATAATGTGGAGATCTGGAGAAGATTTGGATCAAAACAAGGGATCTGGAAAGGAACAAGATCTGGATCAAAACGAGGTGCTTGGATCAGATCAAGGGATCTGGATGATTTAATGGTGGATACCTGGACTGTGTATCTGGATGATTCAATGGGGAGTATCTGGACTGTGTATGTGGATGGGATAAGAGACCGGAAGTTGAGGAGTATTGGAAGGGAATCTGTGGATTTGTGGAGAACAAAAAACCGGCGAAGAGAATCTGTTTATCTTTGGATGATGCAATGAATGTGGGATGGCGTTAATTTGTGAATGTCAATCACCAATCACCAATCACCAATCACCAATCACCAATCAGCAATTCGAATTCCAATTGAAATTCCAATTCAAATTCAAATTCAAATTCAAATTCAAATTGATCAAGTTCTATTTCTCTGATTTCCAAATCAATTTCCGACTCAAGGTTCAATTTCCAAGTCAATGACAAACCCAATTCAATATTCAAAGTTCAATGAGTCTTGGCCAATGAAAAGGACGCGAGATCAGGCCCAAACCCAAACACCGCGAAGCCGTTCAAAACCTGATACGATACGATACGATACGGTGCGGATACGCGCAAAGATAAGCAGCGCGGGACGAGGGGAGAGGGGGGCCGGGCTACGAACCACCGGGAACAAACTCACCCCACCCACATATTCAAATTTGGTTGGTTGGTTCGGTTCGGTTCAGCTCGATTCGGTTCGGTTCGGTTTCCCATGTCTTCTCCAGTTCCAGTTCCAATTCCAATTCCAAAACCTCCCAAAAGTGAACTCCCAATTCCAATTCCCAATTCCAATTCCCAATTCCAATTCCCAAAATCAAATCGTCCAAATTCAGAGTCCCAATTCCAAGTCCAAATGCTTACTTTTTTTTTTGGCATGAACCTTTTTTCTCACGATTTTGACCAATTGGAATGACCAAATACTCACCTTCCTGATATGGCGATTTTGTTTCCATTTTCGTCCACTTTCTGTCTATTTTTGGCCACCCATTCCGGTTGAAAGGTTTCTCGTTTTTTTTCCCTCTCTTTTCCGACATTGATAACCATTTTCGCTACGCTCGAGTCGAGTCCACCTGCAAAATTCCATCTACAAAATTCCACCTGCAAAACTCCATCTACAAAATTCCACCTGCAAAACTCCACCTGCAAAATCACACCTGCAAAATTCAACCTGCGAAATTCAACCTGCGAAATTGCTACCCCTATTTTCCAAAATTTCCAATTCTCCAAGTTACGAGTTTTCCAAATATCCATTTTTGGTTATTTTGCAATTATTATTATTTTTTTTATTTTTTGGATATTTACATTGCATTATTTTTTTTTCCATTTTTCATTGCTATTTTTTTCCCATTCTTCAATTTTTCAATTTTTCAATTTTTCAATTTTTCAATTTTTCAATTTTTCAATTTTTCAATTTTTCAATTTTCAATTTTTCATTCTGCATTTTCCATTTTGCATTTTTTTTTTGCCCCAGTTTATCACCAATTTTTTTTTATTTTTTATTTTTCCATGTTGCATTGCAATTTTTTTTTATTTTCCAATCCCATTTTTTATTTTTAAATCCCGATTTTTATTTTTCAATTGATCTTGCATTTTGAAAAAAAGGAAAAAAAAAAAAAGAAATCTGGTTTTAATTTTTGATGGAAAAATGTGGCTTCAATCCTGGATCTAATTTTGAAAAACATTCTATTGAATTTCTATTGATTTTCCATTGAATTTTTATTGATTTCGCATTGATTTTGCATTGATTTTGCATTGATTTTGCATTGATTTTGCATTGATTTTGCATTGATTTTGCATTGATTTTGCATTGATTTTCTATTGATTTTCCATTTGCTTGTCCTTTTCAAAACCCAAATGTCTAAATCAATTGCTATTGTTAATTTTGCATTGTCTGTTTTTTTTTTTTCAATTGTCTATTTTTCCAGGTGGTACTTTTTCCATTACCAGATCCATTCCATTATTCTTGATCAATTATTCTTGATCCATTATTCTTGATCCATTATTCTTGATCTATTATCCGGTGGTATATCCGGTGGTCTATATTTATTCCATTGATCCATTGAAATGACCCATTGATTTCATTGATTTCCTTGATTTCGTTCTTTGATCCATTGATCCATTGATCCATTGATCCATTGATCCATTGATCCATTGATCCATAGAATTCTTGTGCATGGCTCGTTTTTCCGTGTTTTCAATTGCCACTTCTGAACATTTCTTGGTAATTCTTGGATACTTTTTGTGTTTTCTTGTTTTCTTTTATTTGCTCTTTTTGATTTCGTCCCTTATGTCTTTTTCTTCCCTTATTTTTTCTTGGTATGTTCATTTTGAAGGTGCGATCATTCTGAAGGTGGGTTCAAAACACGGTTTTTTTTAGTGATGCATGCGAAATCGTTACTAAAAATAGTCCGTTTAGTCCACTCTTGTTTATGCCGTGTCAGCCACACAATTGGGTTATATACAATGTAGATCTTCCAGATATTATCAAGGATCAGAAAACGGACTAATGGGACTGAAAACGGACTAATGGGACTGAAATTGGGACAGAAATTGGGACAAAAAAGTGGGACTAAAAAGTGGGACAGAAAACGGACTAAATAGTGGGACGCACCAAAAATCAGAATATAGTATTAAGTGGTACTCCAGGTTCTGCCTGGCTCAATAGTGTACTGCTCGTAAAGTACCAAAAGAGTGTACTAAAGAATGGGTGGTCAGAATCAGAGTGTAGTGGTGGACTATGGTAGTACAATTTTACTCATATTCATTGAGATAGGGAGGGTGTACGGGTTTTTTCGTATACCTCTAAGGTACCCCTAACATAATCTCATACCCAAAAAGATATTGTTTTGAATTGAATTAATAAAGGGGACTTTATAAATAAATGGGACTTAATAGATCAATGGGATGGGATTGAATAAATGAATTATTTGGGATGTACGGGTTTATCTTAGAGGTATTTTCAGAGGTATAAGATAAACCCCTACCCAAGGTGTTATTGTTATGAAATAATTTGATAAATGAATTATTTTAATAGATGAATTGTGTTAATAATGAGTTGAATTAATAAATGAATTTAAGTAATATATGAATTGAATTAATAGATTATATGGGATGTACGGGTTTCTTTGGGCCGTATACCTTTACGATAAACTCCTACCTAAAATTTTATTGTTATAAATTAATTTAATAAATGAATTGAATTAATAGATCAATGGGAATTGATACAGTGTTTTTCAAAATCATTCAAACCAGCCGCTAGATTTAAGAAGTCAGAAGATTGAATTCTAATGAAAGTTGGTGTTTGAAATATTATATCATTTGGTTTGAAAGACTGTGTGAAGGAGTACGAAATTTTTTTGAATTATCATTAGGTTTATTTTTACTACTTCTGGTTCTAAACAATTTTTCTCCCATTGGTTTGAATAGTTTTGAAAATCACTGTAAATGAATTGTTATGGGATGTACGGGTTTATCTTATACCCTTAAGATAAACCCATACCCAAAATGATATTGTTTTGAATGGGACTTAATAAATGAATAAAACTTAATAAATGAAATCATTCAATAAATGAACAGAACTTAATGAAGGAATGAGATTGAATCAATGAATAGGAATTGTTAGTGGTGTACGGGTTTATATCGGAGGTTTATCTTAGAGGTTTATCTTCTTTAGAGGTATAAGATAAACCCATACTTAAAGTTTTATTGTATGAATTGACTTATTGTATGAATTGACTTAATAAATGGGACTTAATAAATGGGACTTAATCAATAAAGGGGACCTGATAAATGGGACTTAATCAATAAAGGGGACTTGATAAAAAAAAATGGAACTTAATAATAAATGGGACTCAATAAATGAATGGGACTCAATAAATGAATGGGAATTGTTAAGGGTGTACGGGTTTGTTTTATTTTACTTTATTTTATTTTATCCGTACACCCCTAACATAAACCCATACCCAAAAAGATATTGTTCTGAATTGAGTTAATAAATGATTGGATTAATAGATGGGACTCTAAGAAAAGGGACTTAATAAATGGGACTTGATAGATCCATATGGCTAAACCTGTCGAGCGTTATCCTTTACGCTCACGTATACAGTCTTTTTGGATACTATTCAAACCAGCGCGGCAATATGTTTCATACCAGACTAGCAAAATTAAGCAGACCAATAATTAAAAGAAGTCTCGTACTTACGACTTAAAAATTGTTAGGGAACAAGGATTTGAAATAAGAAATAAACGTGTCTGTTTATGTGAAAGCTTTATTAACTATTAAAAGCAGTAATTTGCCGAACTATTGGCTTGTTTAATATTGCTATTGTGGTCTGAATCGTTCTGTCGCGCTGGTCTGAATCGTTTCGAATAACACTGTACGTAATATACTCACGCGTTAACATTGTCTAACTACTTCTCTAAGTAAGGCACGGAAGTTGTTGTACTGTACTCATTGTTATATTCCTATGATAACTAAACTAGGGTTCACGTGATTGACCTCTTTATCAATGTCGCTCACTAGAACGGGTTTCGCCCATCTTATGTATCCAAGATCTTGATTGCTATGTCAATAACCAAGATGCGGGGTCCATCCATTCCTGTGGCAGGGCTGTCTTAGACCTCTTTCCCAAACAGTGTTAGAAATGTGCTCAGCTGCACATGCACCAAGTGTTCTCCAACCCTTGCATGCCCCCATCATACGACTATGAACATTGTCTCACTTATGTATCAGGTGCCGTCGCCACGTGACCCAAGCAAGTACAAGAAGTCCCTCAAGTTCAACAAAACCTTCTGAATATGAACATCTCACTTGTACAGGAAAGGTGCTTGTTGAAAAAACCGTGACAAGGTGAACGCTCGTAGTAATCCCCCAATGGCTTGGAGGCATAGCGCGGTACCAAGCATCTGTTCTTCTTATGCTCCTGACGTTACTACATCCTTACAACAACTTTCAACTTATTGTTTTAGTATATGTATTGATATACAGGGATATGTAAGTTGTACCTTACAAGACCAAAGTCTCAGACGAGGTGCGAGGTGGGTGAAAACTTTTCACCCACCGGTGGCCTGCACATAGTGCATCACTCAAACGCATCCAACGCCTCTACGAAGTACATTGCCTCCGTACATGCTAGGTACTCGTTGACAACAACCGTCAGGTGCCGTGAAGGTGGACCTCCCACATATATAAGATAGTATAGACCAGGTCCATTTTTGAAGTGACTCAATTAATTATCATCTGTCTGGAGGATACTAACATGCCTCCTAAAGCCGCACCCACCAATTCATCAATGGACTCACAACTCTGTACCTTCTTTTGACACTCACAACTCTGTACCTTCTTTTGACACTCACAACTCTGTACCTTCTTTTGACACTCACAACTCTATATCTTCTTTTGACACTGATGACGCTATATCTCCTTCTTCTCTGAAGTGAACACTCTTGAAGGAAACACTCTTGAAGGAAACACTCCTCAAGTAAACACTCCTCAAGTAAACACTCCCCAAGTAAACACTCCCCAAGTAAACACTGCTGAAGTATACACTCCTCAAGTGTTTACATTGATGAGCCTATGAGGACGGTTTCCTCTAGTAAATTTCCGCGGGTCATTACACCATGGTTAATCTATGGTCCACCTGGTGGTGCATCTATAGCTGCGGAACATGCGTTATTAAATCTACAATGGTGCGTGATAAGAATATGGGTCACGAAACACCAATTATTTTATTTTTTCCTTTTTTGCCTTTTGTTTCCTTTTCTTCCCTCTTTTTCCCTCTTTTTCCCTTGATTCACCTTTTTTTTCCTCTTTTTTCCTTTATTCACCTTTTTTCACCTTTTTTTTCTTCTGATCCCGAACCGGAATTATCTTGATCTTATAATAAGAATAAGAATAATAAAAAGAACAGATTTTTTTCTAATATTTTGTTTGGCTCGATTCTTAACGTTTCAGTATTAACTATGAAAATCACTCAAATAATTTTGACGTCACTTATTGCAGCAAGTGTTTTGGCCCACCCAAGAAAGACATGGGGCTTTTTCGTAAAAATTGGTGGTACTTATACACGACTTTCCGAAACGTCTTCTGGACACCGGTGGGGACCTAATGCCATCTTAGCTCATGGAAATCCTGTGAAACGTCCTACAAAGTTTCGTTTGGGAGATGATGGTCATCCTTATACTACACGGGAAGCCACCCGCTTGTATGCAGGCTTCTATTATGACATATTAGTATTTGGTTCTGAAGTTGAACCCATTACTTTGGAAGTGGATGAAAAATCTGGCAAATTACGTTCGGGGCCTTTTTATTCGTGTCTTTTATCTCCGGGGCCTGCTCGTGCGATTAAAATTGGCCATATAAACAAAGATCCTTATTGCTTTGATGTGGACGTCTATTTTTTACCTTATTACACTTAGTTTGGGTGTCTATATCTATATCTATATCTGTATCTGTATCTGTATCTGTATCTACATCTATATCTACATCTACATCTACATCTACATCTACATCTATATCTACATCTACATCTACATCTATATCTATGTTAGATCCACCATAGGCAAGACCCTGCCTATGAAGGTATTATGAAGCCTCTCAGTCCGAATATTGTTGCAATGGTGATACGGCGTTTGGTCATCATAGCACTATGTTATAGAGTACTATGTTATAGAGTACTATGTTATAGAGTACTATGTTATAGAGTACTATGTTATAGAGTACTATGTTATAGAGTACCATAATTTACAGTACACGTTGTAGAATACTACTATAACACTACTACTACAACACTACTACTATAACACTACTACTATAACACTACTACTATAACACTACTACTATAACACTACTCCGGTATACAATAAAAAAAAGAAGAGTCAAATGCTCTACCGATTGAGCTATACCTTTTTTTTTTTCTGTTTTTGTTTTTGTTTTTATTTTTATTTTTTGCTTCAAACCACATACCACTCTTTTTTCTCCCACATCGTCTCCATCTTCGGTTTGATGACCCTTTATCATCTGCTTTTGCTTTGTAGTGCATACTAATCTCAAGGTTGACTTGATACAAGCTTTGAGCTCAGCTTAGCTACCACAACAGAATCCAATATGTCAGTATAGCCTGTATATCCAACTTATACTATACCCGAGTAATATTCTCAGACTTCTCCAGTACCGAACTCCCAAGAATAAGTACTATAATAAGTACTATAGTCCACAATAAACACCGTATCATAGTGTATTAGACCAGTCATCATTCTCCGGTACTACTCCTCAAGTAATGCTTCTCCAGACTTTTCCAATACTTCTCCAGACTTCTCCAGACTTCTCCAGACTTCTCCAGACTTCTCCAGACTTCTCCAGACTTCTCCAGACTTTTCCAATACTTCTTCAATAGCATACCCCAAGAAGACTATAGTCCACGATAAACACCGTAGCATAGTATATTAGACCATGATTAGTCCATTGAGACAGTCATTTGCTTAGTCCATTAAGACACCATTCTTGGTCTATTAAGACATCATGCTTAGTCTATTAAACATCATGCTTAGTCTATTAAACATCATGCTTAGTCCTTAAAACAATCATCATGGACTAAAACTTGCCGTGAATCAAATTCCTAAGCATATCCTTGCCTGTAAAAAACGCCGTACGGTAGAACGAGTACATATCCAAGGTCAGCGAAACCACCGAAACAAAACCAAAAGGCAACATGGCAGGAATCCAGCCCTGTGCCAATTCCAACGCATATGCCTGACTAGGCATGGAATATTGCTTCACTTCTCCCTTCACCAAGTGATGCTGGTCTCCAGGAAGGTAGACTTCCGGTTGTAAAGCATTAGGAGCGCCTGCCTTCTGCTCACCAGTCAAAATGGTAAAGTAATCATTCGCATAATGCACCCCCGTATGCCCCTCTGTTCCCACTGGAGTCCCAAAGAAAATAAGGTACTCACTAATGGAAGCATGCAAAATAAACATATTGCCCATGGCTCCACCTGCATTGTTATACACCCAATCATCAAAGTTGAGGTCATTGATAAGCCCCGGGTACTCCTTCTGGAGCCGAGGCGTCAAGCTAATCATAATATCCTTGGCCCCGGCCGTTGGGTTCTCTGCCAATGTTTCTTGTACCAAGTGCTGCAAACGAAGAGGGTCAAATTGGTAGTGACGGGGGAGCCACGTCCGGAATGACGCCTCAAAGAATGCCACGGCTAGCACTAGAATGGGGATTACGTTAAAGAGCATGAATAAATAAAAAGAGAAGGTGGTTGTGTTTTTGATTTTTTGGAAGAGGGTTTTTAGCTTGGCTTTATACGACGCTGCGAAAAAGAACGCGGTGCTAGTTCGGTGGGGTGTATGCAGGTGGTCCGTTAGTATACGAAACGAAAAAAATTGTACAGTGTTCTTCAAAAGTATTCAAATCAGCGGGGCACAATGTTCAAACCACACTGGCAAAATAAAAACAACCCAATAGTTCGACAAATTACTGTTTTTAATACTTAATAAAGATTTCACATAAACAGTTTATTTCTTCAAATCCTTGATCCTTAACAATTTTTAAGTCGTAAGTACGAGACTTCTTTTAATTATTGGTCTGCTTAATTTTGCTAGTCTGGTTTGAACCATATTGTCGCACTGGTTTGAATAGTATACGAAAAAAATTGTATACGAAAAATTGTATACGAAAAATTGTATACGAAAAATTGTATACGAAAAATTGTATACGAAAAATTGTATACGGTATTTATACGAACCTGAACTACACGAACTTGAACACGAACACGTACACGTACACGTGGGTGAACACGAACACGATCACGATCACGAACACGGGGGTGAACACGAATTGGCGAACGGAATGAATATTTATTCGTATTACTTTTTATTACTGTCTCTTAGGTTATCCTGTATAGTAGACTTCATACCATACTATACCATACTAGACCATACTACACTGTACTACACTGTATTAGACTGTACTAGACGGTACTAGACGGTACTACACTGTACTATACTAGACTGTACTAGACTATACTGTACTATACTAGACTGTACTATACCATATTAGACTGTACTACACTGTACTACACTGTACTACACTGTACTACACTGTACTACACTGTACTATACGATTTGATTCATACCATACCCTATTATAGAGTACACAGAATGTTAGATTGACCTTCGGTAGTGCTCTATATTAGTAGTGTGGGATTAGTAGTATAGTAGGAGTATTAGTAGTAATAGTATTATAGTAGTAGAATAGCTGAATAATGATAGTAGTAGAATTAGTAACATCAGTAATAGTAGTTTAGTAATGCTAGTAATGGTAGTAGTATAGTAGTGTAATAGTAGTAGTAGTATAGTAGTATAGTAATATAGTAGGAATGTAGTTAGTACAGTGTTTTTCAAAACTATTCAAACCAAGGTGGCAAAATGGCTGGAACCACACTTTCAAAATCAAACAAACCAATGATTCAAAACGTTTCGTAACCCTTTGCACAGTCTTTCAAACCAAATGGCTTTTATTTTTTCACAGCAACTTTCACTAGAATTGAGGTATTACGAAACCTAGGCTATCTAATCCTAACAATTGCCATTCATTCAATGCCGTTACATGCCATTCAATGCCGTCACGTGCCATTTAACAGTATTGGTTGGTGCAACGACCAAGCACATCACCGCTATTATTCTGCGAAAGAGTTTTTCTCTGGCTCCCTTTCTCTCGAAAAGCTGTATACGCAGTTTTTCAACTCGTGTTTTAGTATATATTGATACACAGGGATACGTAAGTTGTACGTTACAAGACCAAAGTTCTATTTAACGTGTGAGGCGAGGGAAGGGTTTTTAATGCACAAGATTCTGATTTGTTGAATCCTCACTCGTACATTAGTCCAAATGTGGTTGTTGCTTTAAAATACAGAAGTACCTATTACACACTACACACTACACACTACACACTACACACTACACACTACACACTACACACTACACACTACACACTACACACTACACACAAAGTTTATGCTTGAATTGGCCTATGAAAAAAAAAAAATATATGGTGGGTTTGCATATAGCCTTTTTCTCTTTACTCTTTCCTAAAACGGTAATGACATGGAAAATCATAAATTATCAAAATCATTGGATCTTGAATTTTTGGAGTGTATGCGTATACAACACTGGTCAAATGTTACTGGTCCGTATTAATGTACCGCACTCACAAATATGGACAAAAGAATAAACTAGACAGCATGTTAAAAAATACTTTTGTCCTTCCAACCAGAAAAATATTATTATCATTGTATTCAGGAAATGTTTTAGATTACCCCTTTAAATTTCTGGGTTAAAAGAGTGAATTCAACAAGAATTATGGAACTTTTTGAATGTGTCCTGCAAATAACTACAAGACTCCTGTATATAATTATACATACTGCAGACAACCCCAAAACTACATGCACCAAACTATCCATCAATCTATACACCAGTCTATACACCAGTCTATACACCAGTCTAAACACCAAAATATACACCAATCCCACACAACAACCCACAAGATCGTGTCTCATTCTTCATGGACTTTGTTACGGCAGTCCTGGACGCATACCATAGGGCAGGTCCCGATGATATACTCATAGCAGCACAAAATCTCTACAATACCCTCAAGCCAGAAACTATACCTCAAGTTCTAGTCCATCTTCATTCCCTAACTCAATCTGAATTTACTTCCCATGGCGACTTCTCAATTGAAAAACGCCAAGAGACTGAACAAGGGGTAAGCGCCAAGGAAGGAAGCAATTCTCGGAGTAGTGATTTCCAGAAAAAAGAAAACGAAGAAAGGGTGAAAAGGGAGGAAATGGAAAGGGGGGAAATGGAAAGGGATGGAACTATAGAGGGGGATGGTGGAAGAGAGGGAGAAGTTAAAGGTAGTTTAAAGAGAGGTGTCAGTTTTGTGGGGGACGCGGCGGGAAGTTTTATGGGGGAAGGGGGTAAAAGTTTAGAGGGAGGGGATGCTCAAAAGGCAGCCATCAATCTCATTCTCCTCGAAATCAAACTCTACTTTACTCAAACGGATTGCCTGCAGGACCTCAAAGCCTTGGCATTTCTTTCGCCTGCTTCAGCTAACCCATTTCCTGCTCTTTTGCGCATTAAGTACCAGGACCTTCTTACCGACTACCAGTTCCTCTTGGCTCCGCACACCAAGTATTTAAGGTTGATGGATATGGTGCCCAAGAAGATCAATGCACTCGCAGGGGCCGCGGGTTCGAACCCGGTCGTCGTCAATGTCCAGATGAAGGTCTTAGTGTATTATTTATTGGGCGATTCCGACTTTCGTGATAAGAGCGTGCTCAAGTACTTGATGCTGGAGAGAGTTCTGCTGCGCTATGAGAATACTCCTATCCTGGCGTTCATGGCTTATAAAGAACGACTTGTTCCGTATGAAAGCTTCTGTGCTCTAGTGCAGTACGTGCTGCAGTTCTACCTGTTTCGCCGGGTCTTTGAGTATTTTCTGGTCCTGCTTACGGAGAATTACTTGGATAGTAATTTGAGCAAACTTCCTCGTTACTATACTAATGTGACACTCACCCGCATCCATTCTTTGTTCATACATGACCCGTCAAATGTGGATGTGGAGGCCGTGGTTGCCCGGATGATCATCAACAATAAGTTACCTGCAGGCACCCACATTGACCAGATCCGGGGGGTGGTTTGTTTTGGTCAGTCAGAAAATTATGATGCTTTTAATACTCATGTCAAGAGGATCTGTGATGTGGTCGAGCATCTTTCCACAATTACGTGATCCACAATAGCCTGATTCATCTCGTTATTGTGGTCATAATCTAACGATTTATCTATGGAATTCTATGGGCTTTACATCGGATTCTATGGGTTATACATGGGCTATCTTTGGGTTATACATGTGATTCTATGGGATTCTATGATATAACTATGGGACTCTATGTGATATCTATGGATTATACATGGGATTCTACGGTGGTCCGGTTTTGACACTACATATCCTTGCTCTTCCGTCACCAAATACTATGGGAACCATTGCTGGAATTGGGGATATTACTTATGCCCGGGGGAAGTCTCAGTCCACACTTCATTCCACACTTCAGTCCACACTTTAAGTGTGTTCGGAGTGGTACGTGTCACTCCTCCACCGTTGCGAAGAAAACCGCTAAGGCTTACTACTCTTCTGGAGCCGACGATGAAATTGCCTTCTCAGCTTGTTTGCGGTAGTGCTTGTCACTCATGATACCACCACCCCAGCGTCTTCTAGAGTCATCGTACTTCTCGATGAAGTTGGCGTTAATGGCAGAGATCAATTGGGCCAACTCAGCCTCGTCCTCTGGTCTGAACTCGGTCAAAGCAGCAACGGCAGAGGTCTTCTTGTGGACAACAGAACCCAATCTAGCCTTACCCTTGATGATGGCGTATGGGACCTCCCCCATTTTCTTATACAAAGCAGGCCAGAAGATGACCACATCAAAAGGGTTAACGTCGTGGGCAATCAACTCCAACTTAGCCTTCTTGTTCTCGATAAGACCAACCACGTGGTTCAAACCGTACTTGACAACAACAGGTTTCGGAGAGACGTCTTAAAGCCTTTTTACCATCACCATCACCATCACCATCGGCAATGGCAGCAGCCTTCTTGATCAATCTCTCCTTCTTCTCGCTGGAAGTCTCAGGTCTGTATTTGTTCAGCAACTTATCTTACCACTGAGTCTTAAACCCCAAGATCTCGGTCAATGTCTCCGACGATACCATTCCAACCATGCTTAAAGAATATCGGAAAATCAGAGCATCAGAGCATCACATCAGAACACCTGAGCATCAGAACATCTGAGTATCAGAACATCAGAACATCACATCAGAACATCACATCAGAATATCTTGGGCATCAACAATGATATGGATGTATTTGACCCGCATGGAAGTGAGGGCTTCATTGGCTTGGCCTTATTGAGTTTGTTTGCTATAGACTACATTGCCAAAACCCTGAACCTCAGACCTCAGAACCTCTAAGAGTGCTGAAGGCTGGACGAATCACCACCACAAGGAAAAAGAACAAGCAATTACACTACCGATTGGCTGGCTCGTGTTCTTGGTCTTTGGTTTTGGGGCCACTGCGATTATTTTCTTCCATCAACCTGAGGATGTTTATGATACGAATGACTAACAAGTCATTGCCTAAGTCGTTGCCAAAGTCATTGCCAAAGTCATTGCCATCAAAGTCATCACCAAAGTAATTACCAAGAAGTCATCCATAGACAGTCAGGTTTGATAGTACCAAAGGAAGAGATTATTACTTATGAAGATAAGCCAAATTATGAATCCATATCAGAAAAAGCTATAGCATATTGTGGATCAGATGTTCTAGCTAATGTCAAATGTCAAATGTCAAATGTCAAATGTCAAGTGTCTAATGTCTATGCCTACATTTCTTTCATCTGCGGGACATATAAGTTACTATGCTCTGCTATATGGTCTACCAATTGTTACAATGGAACTTCCATCACGTGATACGAGGAAGATGAATATTATAAAATTGGATATAAAGTGATATTGTTACCGGGTATGGAGACTGGAGACACTGGGGAGACTTCTTTCCATCGTGCTTAATATCAACTCACGTACCAGATCACGTACCAGATCACGTACCAGATCACGTACCAGATCACGTACCAAATCACGTACCAAATCACATGACCTATCGCTTGACATACCACTTTACTAAATACCAACTTCAACCCCATCAATCCACATGACACTGATCGGAGATTTGATACTTTGCAAGGGAATTCGATGACTTATTGCATGTAGACACATCAGGTGATCTATGTCACGTTCAAGCATCACGTTTCGAGTATCACGTTTCATTATCACGTGACACAGATTACCTGACCAAGTATATACCAACAACACCAAATTCATCATTTACCCAATACTCTCTACTACTACTACTACTACTACTACACCAAGCTCTAATCTAAGGCATGGTCTACAAGATAGTACAAGATTATGGATTAGTTTACAAAGATTGGGGACCAATCATGGTTTCGTGAGTCATATGGTGGGAATAGGCTAGTAGAAGCCCAGGCCAAGCTGTAACAACGACTTGGCCACGGAGAAGCTATTGGGCGTGCCGAAATTGTTTCTTAGCGGCAGAGAGCCCAAGAAATCGTCTCTCTTTTTAACCTCCAACGTCGAGTCGTCTGCTGTCTCGTCGATGGTCTCGTCGCTGGCCGAAACCACGGTCATTTTGCTGCTGGCCTTGATGGGCGTCTTCAAGATTCTATGCACCGGCGGAAGCCGCTCAGACACCTTTTCCGGGCCCAAGTGTCCAAGGGTTTGTCTATTTTCAAAGCTTTGTCCAAGAATGTGACTTGTATTTTGGTTGCCGTGTCCAAGAATTTGACTTGTATTTTGACCGCCTTGTCCAAGAATTTGACTTGTATTTTGACTGCTTTGTCCTGCAGTTTGACTAAGCACTTGTCCTTGGGTGCAATTTTCGGGATGGAGAGGGAGCCTTGGTGATATATTGTGGAACGCCGACAGTGGCTTAATATGGTAAAGCTTCAAGGTGGGTTTTTTTGCAGCCACCGTACTGAGGCGTGGATTGCTCACCTGTCGAGGCTTTTGCAAATTGACATTGGCTCCGGTGGAGAAGTTGCCAACATTACCAACATTACCAACATTACCAGAATTGTCAGTGGTTCCCGGAGTTGAATGAGTTCCGAGGGCTGACTTTGTTGTTGGAGAGCTTGTTGTTGGAGAGCTTGTTTTTGGAGAGCTTGTCTTTGGAGAGCTGGTATCGAGCCTTGAACCTGGAAAATTAGAATTGGTCCCAAGCCTTGATCCGAGTCTTGACACTGGCGGCTTGCTCACTCGTGACCTGAATTGGGCCAGTACTCGAATATTAGGCAGAGCTGCATGGCTGGCCTTCTTCTGCACATTGAGCTTATAGAATGCCAACTGCAAGCGGAGCTTTAATTTTGTTGCGGCCAAGTCGGCCTTGACGTTGCGGTTATTGGAGATCTTATAGTCACTGAAACTATCGAACTTGCGGGCACTGGTGTAGGAAGTTTTGTTGGGCACGATGGTCGTGGCCAGTTTTGTCAAGGAGAACTTGGGGGTGAGCGACGGAGTCAATGGGAGCGATGAGCCATTGAACAGTCTGGTTTTGAGCACTGGCGAGTCCGTGGCCACATTGGTATTAAGAGGTGCCAAAGCAACCCGGGACGGCGTGGATGAAACTGGCATTTCAAATGAGGTAGACAGATAAACAGTCAGAATTAGACAGTCAGAGTCAGTGATCTGTGTCAATAGGTAATTCTGGATAGTCAGAATGGTCAGTATGCAGTGGTGGGGATGTTGTAGTCTTCCACTCAAATAGAATGTATGACTATCAATATCAGTATCAATATGAATATCCAGATGGTCTCCTAATGAGTCTCCAATAGACAATAAACACTTCTGAACCTAATGCAAATGTAAGGGGTTCCTCTAATAAAAGCGTGTTTTTTTCGGAACCTGTAAATCAATTGACCCTTTAATTAGTAGATTCTCTGATTGAGACCTTCAGATTTAATAAAAGGAACCAATATAAGGAATCAATAAAAGGAATCAATAAAAGGAATCAATAAAAGGAATCAATAAAAGGAATCAATCTAACGAATACTTCAATCTCTAATAGTATGAGATCTTGGTATAGTTCTAGTCACTCTAAGTATACTCAATCCAGAGACCTAATCAGCAAAACAGAGGTTGAGGTTGGTAGATTAGTAGAAATGGAGGAGGGGGGAGGGGAGTGTAGACGGGTAAACTGATGAACCCTTTCTACTATCTGGTTGTTTTCTGGTCCGATCTAATATCCAGATTGTGTCAGATATGTCAGTCTGTTTCAGATATGATCCAGATATGATCCAGATATGATCCAGATATGTCAGTCTGTTTTAGATATGCACCTGTCTAGATTCAGCGCTATAAGTTTGTTCACTTCCGTTATTCACTTCAGTCCAATTAACACAGTTAGTCCAATTAGTCCACTTAGTCCAATTGGTACACTTAGCACTTATTCAGATTATCACTTAGTCAGATTATCACTTAGTCAGATTATCACTTAGTGGGTCACGTCCTCTGACTTGGGAGTACACTGGGAGTACACTGGGAGTACAGCTGTAAGGGGCTTGGGGAATTTTGGGGGGGCCAATGGCGGTGGAAAGAGGAAGGGGTGAAGATGGTGGCCGAGGAGGAAGGGGGAGGAGGAAGAAGAAACCGAGAGAAGTTCCAAGGACAGTCCAAGGATGTTTCAGGAGTGTTATGGAAGAGTCTGGTGGAACAGGCCTGGAGCGCGTTGGTATTGTTGTAGGCCCGCGGAGGTACGGATGTGCGTGGTTGTGTGTGCCTAAAGCATACGAAAAGAAAACAATGCGTCGGCGCTGAATCGAATTTCGGCTGCTGGATCTCGGTCATGCATGAGCACTGACCGTGTCTGTTTACATCCGGCATATAACTTACCCTCTTCTGCATCGCTACTAGCCCGTTTATTGGTTTTAAGAGATTGGGAGGGAGGAAAAAAAAAAAAGGGACTAGGATGAAGAGGTTTTTTTCTTGGACCGGTTCTTTTGAATTTGATTATGGATACTTTGCGTTTAAGGCGGAAATGGACGCGTGGTGTAGAGCGTGTTTGGGCTGCGCATGAACCATCTTCTGCCTGCAGGACCTTTGTCCCCGGATGCATGGTTCCTGGGACAATACCAACAAATCAGGAACGAGGCTAGGACAAAGACGGGACAAGTGTCGTGGGCGAACTGTATATAAAAAGCATACACCCGCATTCTTTACCCCTCGGTTTTTCTTTTTGTATCGGGTGGTGCTAATTTTACTAGATGCAGTTTCCGGGGGTGGACATCCTCACTAGGAAACCGAGGGCAACATCATACGGAGGGGTGGGGGGGGGGGGGGGGAACTTAAACCGGGGGAAAGGGAGACTTCACACCCGTGCACCACCCCAAAACCGAAGTTCTTTAAAATTGAAGTCCTTTAAAACTCAAACCCCCACCCCTCTTTTTTTTTTTTTTTTGTCCCACTCACTTCTTCCTGTTTTCAGTCGCTTGGTCTCGTCACGAGGCTCGTGTATCGATAGATGCGAGATCCGGGCAGGACCGCGTTATGTGCACTCCACAACAACACCATACCCCATATTCTTTCATGCAGCCGAATAAAGAAGGTTCCCCATATTGTCTATATCTTCTAGGGACTCGTATACGCTACACCCATTTCTTCATTTCCCCAATTCTCTACTCCTACACCTCTACATCTCTATTCGCTACTCTGTATTCTCTACATCTCTATTTCCTACTCTGTATTCTCTACTCTGTATTCTCCACTCTGTATTCTCTACATCTCTTTTCTCCACTTTGGTACTTTAGACAATACACTTGTACCCTCAGTATAACTACCACCACCACTACTACTACTACTACTACTACTACTACTACTACTACTATTACTACTACTACTACTACTACTACTATTACTCCTAATACTCTACTACTACTACTACTACTACTACTACTACTACTACTATACTAGAATCACTACTATACTAGATTGCTACCACCACTAAACTAGTACTACTACTAGTATTATTACAAGGACTACTATAACTAGTACTACTACTAGTATTACTACAAGGACTACTATAACTAGTAGCATTTACTCTAAGCAGTAGTACTACTAGTTCTAATACCACATACTCTAACTGAAATCACTACTGAGCTAGTAGCACTAATATGACTGGTAGCACTACTATAAGCTGTACTACTACTATAAGCTGTACTACTACTATAAGCCGTACTATTAAACTAGAACCACTATAAGTAGTAGCACTATAAGCTGTACTACTACTATAGCTGGTTGCACTTAATACTACTGGTTGCACTAAACTAGAACCACCAAACTAGTAGCACTCATAATAAGCAGTACACTACTGAGCTAGAACCACTTACTATGAGCACTACTAGTATTACAGGTGCTTACACTATAAGTAGTACCACTACTTTAACTAACCACAACAAGTACCACTATAAATAGCACTACGATATACTCCTCATTGCCGAGTTTGCTTACAATAACTCATACCAAGTGTCCCTAGGAAAAACACCATTTATGGCAAACCAAGGTTGGCACCCACGAGCAGTACACTCTATCCCACAGAATTACCCTACTGAACTTTTTGAAAGCACATTTGCTTTATACCAAATGTCTGCTCAACAAGAGATGCGAGACTTTCTCTCAGAGAAACAGGATAAGATGGCAGAATACGCTAATCGAAATCGACGAGACGTACGATTCCAACATGGGGAGAAAGTGCTAGTAAAATCTAGTGCAATCAATTCATTCAAAGCAGGAAGAAAATTCGCACCAATTTACGAAGGACCGTATAAGATATCAAAGGTTATTAACGATAATGCATATGAAATTCGTTTGAATCCCCAAAGGACAATATCCTTGAACATCACAAATTTGAAGAAATATCATGAAGCTTCCAATGAACACGCTCACATATCACCGTTCGAGATAGATGATATACTCGACAATCTAAACGATATTGAAAGAATCAGGCGGGTTAATATCCACCCACCGTTTAATTGAAATGGAAAAATTCGGATATCAACAGAAGGATCAGTCCAAGCGACTACAGCAGGCTACCAATGGAATACAGAAGGATTTTAGAAAGACAACTTGAAGAAGATGACAGAGTTCATCTCAGAGGATTTACTCTTAACTCTACAAGAGG